>CM063591.1:1536119-1557031 GCA_032356905.1 Salix exigua
CGGATATCTCCAATTTTCTGATTTCGTGCCTTCAGGTTTCTGGCCACCTTCTGCTTTAGGCTTGAGGGATTTGGGTCATGAGTTGGAATTTCTTGTAGTACCATTCTTTTT
The DNA here is from genome assembly GCA_032356905.1 of Salix exigua. NCBI lineage: Eukaryota > Viridiplantae > Streptophyta > Magnoliopsida > Malpighiales > Salicaceae > Salix > Salix exigua. The sequence continues at coordinate 1,536,231 of CM063591.1, forward strand.
TTTAAAAAAAAAAAAAATTTAAGGGCTTTAAGGAAATTCGATCTCAGCATGGATTATTTTTGGCTATTTTCAATTTGAGTAATGCTATATTTTATCATGAAAAACATTTTGAGTACTATGACTCGAATAAAAATTCCCAAAATAAATAACAACAACAATAATAGTATTTTTAAGCAATTTTATTTTTTATTGTGTTTTACTTAAAAATAATAAACTCACACTTTTTTTTAGTGTTTTTCAATGATTTTAATGTATTGATTTAAAATATATATTTTTAAATAAAAATCATTTTAAAAAGTACATGGCAATAGAATATCAAAACACACTTATCTTTTAAATTACGATATAAGGATGGAAATTTAGACGACATTAGTTTATGCATATAAGAGGCAGCATGGTTCTTAATTAATTCAAGCACCGGGCACCGATCCCGTCTCTTTCTAAGTTTGAGCGACACACAGCACAATATTTTTTAGTGTAGTCCCGTCCCCATTCATTGAGTTCTATCAATTCTTAACAAATTATTCATTTATTGGGGGATATAAAAATACAATTAAAAAGAAAAAGAAAACGATGAAAAGTGCTATAGTGGGTATACTTAGATGTTTTAGTATATGTTACTAAATTATAGGTCAGGACTACGCTGTGGGTATTTAAAAAAAACATTTAGGCATTTTAATGTTTTTCGAGTACAAATCAAATTGAATTGTGTGAGGATTGACTTGATATGACTGGATTGGTTTGACGCGTTCAAAGGTAACTAGAATAATTGGTAAGAACATAGTTAACGAATTCAAAGGCAATCCGAACTAATAGGTAAAAATATAATTTGACTCAAAATAAATATTTAATATGATATTTTTATATAAATATTGAGATAACAACATATTAGGTCGATCCAGGTCAATTGAGATTAACCTGTGAATTCACATGTTAGGTACTGAGATTATGATACCCAATAAAAAAAACAAATAACAATATTTTTAAACGATAAGTTTATATATAAGTTTGGGTTCACATGGATATTGAATCTTTGAGGAAGAACATGCCTGGAAGTATCCGGAAGCTTTTTATTGTTTTTTGACTTCCAATACTGTAGACTTAACATTAGCAACTTTCATTCCCTTAATCACTGGCTCATCTATAAAGATATGAGTGCTGCCATTATCACTTAGTATGATCAAATCTTTGCCCTGACAACCTCCGTTTATTCTAATTGTGTTTTTGGCATAACTATTTACCAAAGCATGCGGTGATATTTCATACTCATCAATATCTTGACGGCCACCTGCTTCTTTACTTCTATCAGCATCTAAAATTTCTTACATCTTTCCCTTTGCAATCCTCTAAACATTGATGACCATGAATATATTTTTCTCCGCAATTAAAATAAAGACCAAGCTTTCTTCTTCTTCTTCATATAGTGTGTCTCGGTCTGTTTACACCCCTTATGATGCTTCATGCTTGAATTGACTAAGATTTTGTGATGGAAAGTTACCTGGTGTTCTTTCCAGGTTGAGAAGAAGACTTGGTCTTTGAACAAATCTGCTTTCCATAGCCAAGGATTTTTTTAGATTCCTCCTGTAATTTTGCCTTTTCAAAGATTTGTTGTAAGGTTGGTAGTCTCAGGATCTTAAGCATAGGTTTGATATCCTCCTTCCAAGTAACTGATGAGGCTATACACACAGCAAGATTCTGGTAGAGTGGGGTGGTAGATAATGCACTCATTAGTGATTCCAGTTCTTCAAATTTCTCTACATAGTCTTCTACTCCTTTATCTTGTTCTAGCTTGTTGAGTTCTTCAACTATATCATTTCTGCTTTACATTTGATATCCTCCTTCCAAGTAACTGATGAGGCTATACACATAGCAAGATTCTGGTAGAGTGGGGTGGTAGATAATGCACTCATTAGTGATTCCAGTTCTTCAAATTTCTCTACATAGTCTTCTACTCCTTTATCTTGTTCTAGCTTGTTGAGTTCTTCAACTATATCATTTCTGCTTTACATTTGTATCAGATTCTCTAGCTACTATAGGATACTGAGTGACATTATCCCATAAATAATACATCTTTTTTCACCAACTGACTCTGTTATTTAGTTATTTACAATGCCATGTTTTTAACTGTCAAATGAATCTACCGTTGCCGCTTCCATTCTGCTTCAAGCTCATGCTGCTGCTGTTCCAATCCGGAATTCACCACAGCCTTTTAGCAAAATGCTTTGAGTAATCTGCTTATGGTATTCCTATTAGGAGGCTTATTTGCTGGAGTTTTCCTTGAATGACTGTGGCTCGTAGGTGAAGGGAGCTTCTGAAGATACAAGTTCCTTTCTCTCCAATGGCGTTTTGGCACTAGACATTTTCTGAGTCTTCTTTAAATTTTGATCGCAAGCTAGATGAGCATCCCACAAAAGAGTTCCGCTAGGCAACGTCGTCATGCCGATGGAAAAAGAGAATTCCTTTTGGCAAGTGATACCAAAAGACAGGTCAAACATGCCAAACAAGATGATCTCACACACGAATGCCACCGAAATTAATCAAATTTCATCCAAGATACAGGGCACAGCCTGACATGATGTGATGCTCAGTACAAATCTTCCAACACTTAGCCCCAAAATATCGACTTCGAATAAGGTTCAGAATTAGACTGTACAGTTTAATAGTAAAAGGCTGCTTGGATATTCTTACTGGAGTAATCTTACATCAAAGCAGGAAAATGAATCACACATAGGCTTTCAACATATACAGTCACAAAATAATAGCCATATCTTGCAGGAATCCTTAAAGAAGAACAAAAACATTGCTTTCAAGCATGCCAAGGTCCCCCACAATTCTGTATCACTGATTGTACCTCACTCCCACGATACTCTCCTGGCTTATTCAAAATTGTGGTTGAAATTCCCCTGCATCCTGACATCTATGGTTCTACCATTACAAACCTTTTAACTTTCAAGAATATTTTCAAGTAAAAGAAAACCCTGTTCTTTTCCTCAGCTCCAAACTCACTTTGGAATTTCGTCTTCTTTGTCCATCCACGTTTGGAAAATTGGTAAGATGAACTTGCCTACTGATCTTGCCATGTAATCTTCTACCTAATATATGTGAATATCTTCTTTCATAGATGTAACAAATTGGTGAGGTCACATTGTCTACCGATCTTGAAAATTCTTTCTTGCAGATGATGGTTTGTTAATATCCTTGCCATCTAACAACTATTTCTACGAGTTTATAGTTATGCAGTGGTGTAGTTGTTCTTAGAAAAGAACAGATCAGTTTGTGACTGCTGGAAACAAACAAACATCACATTTACTAACTATTTTCGGTGGAGAAGCCATGAAACAGTACAGTCAAAGTGAGGCTCCAAGAAGACTCGAGGTTTGTGTTGAAACCTTGATTGGTAGTTGATTAACAGAAAGTTGGGATCTTCCAATTAATTTGTTGCATTAATGTCCTATTAACAACCAGGGAAAGCATTTAGGGATGGCATGTTGTTGGGCTCTTGGACTTGCAACACTTGTCACATGGAACTCTATGCTGACAATCGAAGATTACTACTATAAATTGTTCCCGGTAGGTAGTTCCAAGGCTACTTTTCGGTTCAATTTGGATGGAAGATGGTTTGGTTTGGCTTCCTGTGATTTTGTTTTTTATATAAAAAAATGCATCGGTTGTCTGAACTGACAGAAGAAGTGGAACTTGTCCCTGTTCAAGTGATATATATTGAATCATTGATTACTGTGACTCAATAACTGATGCATTAAACTTTTTTTTTCTGGTTTACGAAATTGTACGATTTCCCTGCCTGAAATGTTACACCTTGCTAAAGAAAACTGATGCATTAAGCTTTTATGAGTCAAAGATTAGTTGTTTGACAATGTTTTCCCTTCTTTTGAAGAATTACCATCCTGCGAGGCTGCTCACTCTCTTTTACATGCCATTTGCTGTTATATCTATGGCTATACTGACATATTATGAGTCCAAGATCGATACTCGAAAGCGCAACCTATCTGGCCTCATACTTTTCTTTTTGAGTTCGTTGTTGCTTCTACTTGTAAGTACCACAGATATTCTCATTTGGTTTTTTTCAATCCACTTATCATTGCTTCTAACAAATCTGTTTCTAAATTACTATCATTTTGAAACAGTTGGATTTAGCTTCATCAGGTAAAGGTGGAATAGGGAATTTTATCGGTATATGTGCGATTGCAAGCTCTTTCGGAGTTGCAGATGCCCTCCTTCAAGGTGGGATGGTTGGAGACCTATTTTTAATGTGCCCTGAATTCCTTCAGGCAAGTCTTTTTTTCCACAGTTCATTCAATGGAAGTTGATTTCCATATATATCCTTAGATTTTCAATGTAATCTGATGACTTGGAAGCCATTTGTTTTATGTTTTACAGTCCTACCTTGCCGGTATAGCTGCATCAGGTTTTCTAATCTCTGCCTTGAGACTACTAACAAAAGCAGCATTTGAAAAATCTCCTGATGGTCTTCGCAAAGGAGTTAGTATGTGATTCTCCTTCACTGATATATGAAAACATTTTGCTTTATATTACAAGTTTCTTGTCCATTTTCACCCGAAAGTAACGATTTGTCCAAATGCTTCTGGGTTTCACAAATTTCCCCACCAGTTTTCTTCCATTTGAGTGACTGCTCCATTGATCATTACTTGTCTTTTTATCTTTTGCAGTACTATTTTTAGTGATCTCCACTTTCTTCGAGTTTCTATGCATTCTGGTATATGCATTTCTCTTCCCCAAACTGCCAATAGTGAAGTACTACCGCCTAAAGGCATCCAATGAAGGATCGAACACTGTCTCAGCTGACCTCGCAGCTGGTGGCATACACATAAACCACGGGGTATATCAGCTTTATTTTTACCACAAAATAAATTGCCCTGTAAGGAGGTTTGAGAATCCATCAACCTTATTGGTTTTGGCGTTTCGACAGGATGAAAATGAAGCGAAACTCCATGAAAGGTTGAGCAACAAGGAATTATTCTTTCAGAACATAGACTATGCAGTGGACGTAATTCTTATATTTGTCCTGTCATTATCAATTGTCCCTGGCTTCATATATGAAGATACTGGATCACACCAATTGCACTCATGGTAAGTTTCCAACTTGTATCTAGGCTGCATTTTTTTTATTTGTAAGCCACTTTTTAAAATTGATGAGGCCATTTTTGAATTCATGTTAGCATCAGATTAACGTTCATAAAAAGTTCGTGAAAATTTTAAAAGTCAAAGATCAAATTTGGATTATGAATTCAGAGCAAGCTAAAGTAGTTGTGTTTCCATGCCATGAAGGTCTCTCCTTGTTCACTTTCATGTTAATGGTGGATTTTCAGGTATGCACTCGTTCTGTTTACAATGTACAATGCATGCGATCTAATATCAAGATACATTCCTCTCGTGGAATTCCTGAAGCTGAAGTCCAGAAAGGGCCTTATGATCGCAGTACTCTCTCGTTTTCTTCTCATTCCAGCATTTTACTTCACGGCAAAGTACAGCGATCAAGGATGGATGATCCTCCTGATTTCCTTCCTGGGATTAACCACCGGTTATCTCACAGTCTGTGTTGTTACAGAAGCACCCATTGGTTACAAGGTAATTTCATATCTGATGAAGTCTTACTACTGCATCGATCTGCAAATAAGTTTTCTGAGTAGTAATAAGAACATCCTGTTTCTATTTTGCAGGGACCTGAACAGAATGCCTTGGGTAATCTGCTGGTGCTATGTGTATTATGTGGTGTTTTTGCAGGGGTAGCCCTTGATTGGTTGTGGCTCATAGGTAAAAAGGATTTTTGAAGTTTCATGTCTGTGCATTCTCAGGAACTATAACAAGGCAAACCGCCAATTCTGTAATCATCTTTTATAGCTTCACCACATACTTCGATCCATTACTTGACTAATGCACAAGGAAACAATCAATTAACTCTGTACTACTATTCACGTATTATGCGAACAGTAACCGCAGGCGAAGAAAATGAAGGTGGCCATTACCTGTCGTGGAGTAGTCCGATGTGAAAAGGAATCTCCACTGGTGGCTTTGGTGGCGTCGTTGGTCGGAAAATACAAGAAACCAGAATGAATAATGATCAAACGACCGCGTTGTCGGTCCTCTCATTTTTCTCTTATGATTGCTTTGATTTTATCTCTAATTGGCCAAAAACAGTTAGTCTTACAATTGAACCTCTGTTGAACTTCAAAAGAACCTCTATACGCCTATTCACTGATTCTTGTTCTCAGATTTTTTCATTGGACTTCTAATTTATTTCAAAATTTTGATTTTATTGCATATTTACTCCTAATTTCAACCGATTAACTTGCTAAAAATTAAATTTGGTCTCTATAAATACCAATTTTCTAAATTTAACCCGAATTAGGCTCCCAAACTTAATGTTTCACAAATTAAGCCCTTAATAAAATTAATTTGACTTATTTAAAGTATAATTAAGTTCTTTCACTAGTTAAATTCTTCAATTGGACCCTAAATTAATTCCTAAACATAATTAAACTTTAATTTGGCTCATGATTAAATCAATGTGGCCTATTAAAAATTTAATTATGTCTTTCGATGTAATTTTTATGCAAATTTATCTTATAATCATTTATTTTAGGCGTGAATCTGCATTTTCTTTCATTTTCAGACACAATAGAAATACAACCGGGCTCTTGAATTATTTTAAAATTTTCAACTTAATTTTTTCTACACGGTAGACTTGTTTTATTTTATTTTTTATTTTGAGCACATTTTTGGAAATAACTCGGAAATAATATATGACAACCTATGTGATTTTGTAGAACAAGTTAAGATCATACGATATCAATATTGCATCTGTATTTGGTTGAGGTGGGAGGATACTTTTGGTCTAGCGGAAAACAGGTTCTCTTTTAAAGCTTATTACAATACAGGCTCTCACCTTACCACCACACTCTTCTTCTTCCATAGCTTGATCATCCTATCCTATGTACCCAAAAAATGATGATTGCAGTCAACTCCAGCTGACCAATTCCTTAAGAGGTCAAACTTCCCTTTTTTATTTCCTTTTTGCCCCCCCATGTTGAGCAAATGTGATCCCAAAATACTTGGATGGACTAGCAGCAGCAGACAAATATAGTAATGATCCCGTTTCTGTCTGTGGATAAAAAATGTGTATTGGCGACGGTTAACATGGAATCTCTCCTTTCTTCTCATGCAATGCAGACCCTCTTTGTATGTAGAAACTATTCATGCACTCAACCCTTCTTCAAGACTCCATTGACAGAGCTTGTTTGGTTGTTGAAGAAACCTCTTTGGCTATTTTCTTGTCTATCAGCATTGCTTTCAAAATGTGCCTTGTCCTTGTGAATTTGGAATATTCTACCTTCATTTCTATCACGACCCGATTCCGGATCCATGACCGATGCAGAGGCATGGTTCCCCTCCAAGGTTCCACACCTATATGAACCCAAACTTACACACAAATTTATCATTCATATTCAGAGTTCAACGCAACGGAAATAACAAAGTAAACTTTATAGCATAATTTAATTGTCTTTATGCAAGAGTTGATTATATATTGTTATAATTGTGGAGCATTAACTAGACATAAGAACAAAAGTATCATTTACAACCAAAATAGCAGGTTCCAAGAGTAGGACAAAAATGACCTACTAGCAAGCTACGACCCTGAAAATAATGAATAATGAGGGGGTGAGATTCAACAACTCAGTGACTAGATAATATCCAATATACACGTACGAGATAATACAACAAAGAGAAGTATATTAACAAATCGACTCGAAGTTCTTACAAGGAGTTTCTCAAATAGGTCATAACAAGAATTTAATAGGTAAAGCTCGTCAGAAAATCAAAATGAAATGAGCATGAGGCTCCGTAATGTGGGATGATCAGTCCACACAGGTTGGTGACTCCCTCGACCAACTAGGGTTTCAGATACGATGTGCACAAAGGCTAACACTACCCTGTTAGCATGGGTATTCTGACTAGCATACCATAGGTATATCTTATAACCAAACAAACATATTCATATCTCAAGGCTCAACTCATGGTATCAATCAAATGAGGAGCTATCAATTCACAAACAGATATAGGCTCATATCAAGAATGTATACTTAACAAATGATTATGCTTTATCGTATCAAGAATAGAAATCAAAGTGTATATTATCAAAAAGCATAATCCAATTCATACTAGCAAATTCAAATATTTATACTATTTCTCATGCATATTAAATATTATCCACTCACCGGACTCAAAAGCAGACAAGTTCCAAAAGCAGAATGTTGATGAAACTTTACTAATGTCCCGCGGGTAGAATATCGGGATTATCTGAATATATAAAAGAGGATATACTCAAAAATGACTCAAAAAAAGTAAAATACCTTTAATAACATATGTAAGAGTTCAAATCATAATCCTATGTGTTTTTGAATCAAACTATCCATTTCTTCGCAAAAACCTAAAACAAAGGTTTCTTCCGAAATCTAATTCCAAAATACACAATTCATAAAATTGATATTAATCCATCAAATGAGCTTCAATTATCCATCAAACCAATCTGAAATACTAATATTTCTCTTAGGGACCATTCTGAAATTTTCTTATATTTTTAGGGTCAAATTGTAATTTTATCAAATTGAAGGACTAAATTGAACACTTCATAAATTCATAGCTATCCTAAAATCTTGTCCATAATTCATCCTCAATTCTGTCCAGAATCTCCAATTTCACCCCAGGGACCAAACTGTAATTTTTCCAAAGTTCAGGGACTAAATTGAAATTTTAACAAAAAGGACCAAAATGAATTTTCATCATCTTCAACCTCAACCCAGAATTTCCAGCAAGGGATTTTCGAATTTCTCAACATTATTTCACCATTTATCAACATTTTCTTACACCAAACACCAAATACCTTCAAAATCATCTACAATCAAACTAATTAAACCATTACCCAACACATTCAACCCTTAACATCTCTCTTAATTCATCAATTAAACTCAAATAAAATTCTCAAACCCAAACAATCAATACAAACAAAAATCGTAACTAATAACTACATTTATACATAATAAACACATACACATTACCTTAACAACCATTTTTCCTCTTCTTTTCTCCTCCTCTTCTCTTTCCCTCTTTTCTCTTCTTCTTCTTCTTTCTTTCTCTCTCTCTTCCCGATTCTCTCTCTCAAATTTTCAAATCACTTCTCTTTTTTTTTCTTTTCTATTTATATTTACTAGCTAGTATAATTACTACAACACCCTTAACCTAATTCTAAACCACTAAGGGCATTCATGTATTTTCTTTTTTTAAAAATTTCAAAGTACTACAATTTCTCTCCACGCCAACCTCATCATAAATTCAAGGTTTTAACCATGCAAATGTTGGGTTTAAACTTTTCACGAATTCTTTGAAGGTGTAAACTATGCTGTCATTTGCTAACATTTCGAGGTGTCAAATAAGAAAATTAGAAACCCCAGCCCGTGGTTTCATCAGGTATTGGTACAGGGTCCTATTCCGGTGTCATGGAAGAGACCTCGGATAGGTTGGACTAAATTAAACTTCGATGGTTCCTGTAAAGGCACGGCAGGCGAAGCTAGCATTGGAGGTGTCTTCAGGAACCATGAGGCCAAGTTCTTGCTCGGTTATGCTGAATCCATAGGGAGAGCCACTAGCACTGTCGCTGAATTAGCTGCGCTCCGAAGAGGCCTCGAGTTGGTGCTAGAAAATGGTTGGGGCAACGTATGGCTCGAAGGAGATTGCGAGTCATTAGTGGATATTATTGTGAAAAGGAAACTGGTTACATGCAAGGAAGCTCAAAAACAAGTTAGCCGCATAATCTTGATAATGCCAGAGCTTGAAAACTGCGTCGTGACTCATGTTTTCAGGGAAGGAAACAGAGCTGCCGATAAGTTGGCCAGTATAGGCCACCAGTCCCAGAAGCCGGAAATTTGGAGGCACATTCCTCCTGATGACATCTTGCAGATTGTAGAAGAAGATGCCAAGGGTAAGATTGTTTTTAGAAGAAGATGCCAAGGGTAAGATTGTTTTTCGAAGAAGATAAGCGGGCTGTAGCTCTTGTTTAATTTTGTGTAAGTCTTTGCATGGGAAAAACATTCTCATCATTCCTGAATGTATTATATTTAACAGCAATTGAATTGGATATTGCGAAAATTTTCATTTTCTGTCAAGAAGCATGAATTTCAGTCGAAAGCCCATGGGAGCTCTGATACTGTCAGCCTGCCTTCCCGATGGTGGTTTTGTCAGAAAAGTACTTTCCCTAAAACAACTCCAAAGAAAGTGAATACATTTCCTTCATGAAAGAGATTAGTAATCTGCATACAAGATCAAGAGCCAAAAACTGCATAAAAAGAAAAATACTTCAGCAAGTTCTTCATACAAGATCAAGAATCACAAAATGTCATCATTTATTTTAGGTATAATAAATTAATAACATAGTGTAGGCTATTCTTAATAACGGATTCAAAATTGCATTGTTGAGATATGGAAATTAGTTGACTTGAAAAGAAGACAAGCATCATTTGATATGTCACAACATATTTCTAGTTTATTCCACAAAATCTACCTGAAATCAAATAAAAATAACAAAAATAATATTTTTATATTTGTTATGGTATTTCAAAATTTTGATTTTCTTTAAAAAAATTGGCCTGCTAAGTCCTTATCGGCCATGCTAGCAGCCATGTAACACACCATTTTCTGTACTGCAATACACCATCTCCTAGACATCACTCCCATGCCCTGCAATCTGCATATTAAGTCTGTAAAAGGGGAAGAACAAAGAAAAAGGGAGGAGAAAAATTATACAAACGATGGCAAAACTGCAGGCAAAAACATTGAAACAAAATAACAACTAGTAACAACCATTCTTCCTCTTCCTTGACATCAGTAACAATCAACAACCTTCTCTCTCTATCTCCCTTTGGCAATGCCGACAACCCTCTCCTCCAACAAGCCGACCGACCACCTTGCATCATCCCCTCGGCGGTGGTGACTTCTCCTCCACGCCCAGCGACTCCACCGTAACCTCCAGTGAGTTACTGACCCGACTCGGCGACGCAGCAACACCCCTTCCTGCCGCAGATCCATCAGCCTCTTCCGAGCACCCTTCTCGGCCACCAATTCGACGCCATTACCACCAACAGAACCACATTGATCTCCTCTACCTAGTGATAGTGGCAAGTGAGCCTCTACATGAACAGATAAACCAATTTGTTTTTTTCTTTCTTTTTGATCTGTATTATTGTGTTAGACTCGTTATCGGCCCAACCAGGTTGGTCGGGACAAGTCTAGCTAAGTCCACTAGAGTTGGGCTTGATCAACTTGGCTTGGCCATCCCATTTAGCTGGGTCAGGCCGATCCAATATATATATTGCATTTAAAAAAAGTGTTGTTTTCATGTATACTTGTCGAATTTCAAGGTTTTTCCAAGCATATTTTTCTAATGAAAAATATATATTGCATCTACCATAAGTTTTGAAATGAAAATTGGATATCAGTAAGCGGTTTATCATAATCTGTTGGATTTTGACCAAAATATCAAATAAAATAACAATCATTTTGTTTTAGCTATCGGGTGTAAAATTACATTGTAAAATACACCCACAAATGGTAAACATAAAAGGATAAAAAATCAAACTCAGAAAAACAATCAAACAAAAATGCAACTTATCTTAGGTAGGGTATCTTTGGGGGTGATACGTGCTCCATTTGCACAACAAAATCCCTTACCCGGACTCTCGCATACCATTAGGTTTCTTAGTAAGCTTAATACTAGATGACGACTCCTAACTTTACAAGTATAAAATCTCCTTTTACCATGCGTCGTCCCTCTTTGGGGATGAAAGGGCGCCAAGTGTGAAAAAACTTTGTCGCAACATGATAATTAGGCATCTAACTTCTAGCATACCCATCAAAAGATCAATATCAAGGAGTTATAGCTTGAAAATCCCAATGTTTTTATGTGAGGAAATCCTATCCCGAAAAGTAAATTTTGTTGGCTCGATGAGTGAGTAAAACTCTGGTTGTCTCAAACTCTTACAAGGGATACATCGACTCAAACTCGAGATTTGTCTGTACTGATTACAAATCCTCTGTCATCACGTCACACCCTAATTTAAAGGTGTTAAAAATTAAAAAATAACTTTTATCGCACTCATAAACAAACTCTAATTTAAGTGAATTTGTCTAAATTAATATTTCTTTTCTATTTAACAAAAGTATGCTTCACGTTGTAGATTTCCTTATTTAACTCATCAAACCAAGTGCAATTGCATATCACCTTGCCTTACAAATTTTTTTATTACTCCTAGCCGCCAGAAGTAAGCTAGACTGATGCTTCGTTCTATATGCCTCGTTTACTATTTAGACAGATGTTTCAGTATTTCCAGATCCATTGCTATGGAAAGGAAGCTAGGTTTCCTGGGTTCTGTTACCAACCCTTTTATGGGACATGACGGTGTGAAATCATTTCACCAGCGCTGCATTCAACTTCAATGTTTTCCCTCTTCCGGGCATGGTGGTGTTGTCATACGTATCGTGAAGAAATTTTCTTGCATTTTCAAGAACACTGCCATTGCAGATGCTAATCATGATGAACACACGTACACATGCGTGTGATGAAATTCTGTCTCTATGATCCGTGTTGAAGGTATTTAACGTGTACTTTTGGTGATGAACTGAACACGCATGGAATTCGACATCTTCAAAGTGGATGGGCAGATTGGCCATCATACATCATATAGTGCCCTATCCAGACAACCCAGACTTAGTGTTGTTTAAGAGTACACATTATTTTTAAAGTGTTTTTATTTAGAAATATATTAAAATGATATTTTATTTTTATTTTTAAAATTTTATTTTTAATATCATCACATCAAAATAATATAAAAATACACAAAAAATTAATTTAAAATAAAAATTCAAAAAAATTCAAAAACATTTTTCAGTTGCACTCTTAAACATCCTCATATGTGTACAACTTCACCATTACAGGAACTCCAAGGAGTTGGCCTACCGGTGGAGGCTTGGGATCTGAAGGGGTACGCCTCCCAGGTCCTGAGTTCGAAACCTGCAGGTGTTATCAACTTCTTGGAGCCATCGGACTTGGGCAAAGCCCATGAATTACCCGTGGTGCACTTGCGGGAAAACTCCTTGCCGAGGGCCTGTGCACCTCCGGGATTAGTCAGGGCCCAGCGGCTCTGGAAACCCGGTGCAAATTCCAAAAAAAAAACTTCACCATTACAGGACAAAGAGGAACTCTCTTCTGGCATGCTCACATTTCATGGCTTAGAGCTTCTTTCTATGGATCCCTCATCGTCTTCCCTAACCACAATGTTTCTTACCCCTTCGCCAAACCTCACAAGTAAGTGACTATCATGCTGAATATTCAATTGCCTTCTTTTTTATTTTATTTATTTTTCTGACGACCTTCTCTTTGTCTATTCTAGGGTTGAATACCCGTTTAAACACTTTGGTTTAGTCTAAAAATCCAATCAAAACCAATGTTATTTTCAATATTTTGAACCAAATTGAATCGAAGGATCAAATCGATCATTTTAGTCCGGTTTTATTTCTTAGAAACCATATGAGTTAAACCAAATGAGTTAAACCAAAATTGGGTTGTTTTAAACTTGATTTCTTTTTATAAAAAATTAATTTTAGATCGATTTTTACACATTCTAAATAACTCAGTTATCGTACTTGCCGACTGTTATATATCTTCCCCAAAGTCAAACAAGCTAATTAATAAAGCATTTGATTGAACAAACCACAGGAGAGTGGTTCATTGCTGATCCTGAGGCAGTGATTAGCCAGGCTTTACAGAGTACAGACAGGAGGGGGCCAAATGTGTCCGACGCCTACACCTTCAATGGATTTCCAGGACCATTGTACAATTGCTCTGCAAATAAAAAATTTATTTGCTAACCATTTTTAAAAATTTCAAAAGCTCATATAAAAAATTGATCCGAAATCATCGCTAATAAATGTTTAATTAAAAATGTAAATCCAATACAACTCATGAGTTCTATAAAATTTCTAAAGTGTACAAGGAAATTATATATATATGCCCCATTTATCAAAATTCATACAGCATTCATTTTATTTTATTTATGCAATTTAAAACATTTCTCCAATTTTACACTGAATTTCGAGGTTTATATTGAGAGTGTTCCCTTCAATGTTTTCAGAACTATGCACCTTTTACCCAATTGCCACAAAATATGTAATTCCAGCTAAGAAACTGCATATAATGTAACACTAAAGTAATCACATGCATTGCAACTATGAAAGTATCAAGACTTGCATTGCAATCAAACCAATTAGCTAATATAGTCCCATCCATGAACAATTGGATTTTAAGGCTGTATCCTAGAAAGTATTTATCAAAGATGGAATCTAAAATAATAACATGCACAAGCAGATAGTAACCCACAATCGAGAATTAAGGAAAAGGAAAACATGGAATATTGTATTTCATGTATTGAGTTTCTATATATATATATATATATATATATATATATATATATATTCACAATTACAGACGCTGGCGTCATAAAATCAGTTTTATAGGGCCAAGTCAGTCGATAAACCCAATAAATTTTTAGGGTTTTAAATCAGTGATAATTGTCTCACTATATATAAATTTCCACTTTAGCAGAGCTAGGGTTTGGGGCGTGCTTGTACAACACTGAAAATGAAGATCTCTCAGAATGGTACTACTCTTTTACCTCCCTTTATATTGCTTGCATTTATTTGTTTGGTTGTTGTAGAGCTCTGGTTTCTTCGTTGCTTGTATTATTTTCTTGCTATTTTGCATGGGAAAAGGATGGTTTTCGGTGTGTGTTATTGCGGATGTCGTGTGTTTTTTTAATGTGTTTTTGTCTTTTCTTATTTGGGACTTGCTGGGTGTGTTTTGTATTCTGTGTAACATTTGAAAGATTGAAACTTGGGGTTAAGAATATGATGAAGTGTTTGACTTTTCGATGGTGGATCTCTGTTTTTCTTTTGGAGCATGTTGGCTTTTTGATCGTGAAGTAAACCTAGAAAAGTAAAGGTGTAGTTTTTTTGGTAACAATCAGGCGGATACGTCCTATTAAATTAATTGTGGAAAAATATATCATAATACAATAAATTGTATAATCCTGATAGTGGTTCCGCTAACTCATTAGACTCTTTATCTAACAAATCTCTATTTAGCTAATAATTAACTAACCAATCAGCCACACAATTGACCTCTCTATATACATGAAATGTTTTAACCTCACAATCCCTACCCAACACACCTTTAATCTGAATGGTTAAAGTGTAATTTTTGTCCATACTTACTTTCCCCGTTAATAAGCCTTATTACAACACGAGAATCAAACTCTAAAATCACCTTTCAGTATCCCCTATCCCATGTTAGATGTAGGCCGACATAAATAGCTCATAATTCGGTTGTAGGTGATGAACATATCCCATTATTTCTTGCAAATCCCACTATCCAGGAACCCATATTATCCTGCACTACTCCTCTAGCACCTGTTACACCTAGATTTCCTTTCTTGCACCCATCCACATTCAACTTAATCCAATCGTTTCGTTGGATAAGTCCAACCAACTCGTTGAATTACCCTACTATGCCTCCCCCTCTGTATCATTCATCTGAATATTTATACTATCTAAAACCATTTTTTTATTGTTAGAATAGTCCCAAACCAATTATCCTGAGTTGAGCCAAACACTTTATTGCATCTCTCTTTCCATATATATCATAAAGTTATTACGAATTCCAGAGGCCAATTCACACTTGCATGCATCTCTTCTTCTATGGTCGATTTGATATCATCCATATATATCAATTTTGGCTGAAGAATAATTCTCTCTCCTCTACCTTGACAAAGGCCTCCCGGATCTTACGGGCTTTATGACAATCTCTTAACCCATGAGGTAACGTTTCTACTTCATGTGAGCGAGTGGTTACAACAGTTGTTATCTGTAAGTAGTCTTCTCCATCGCACTTCATTTGTCATAACTGAATTATGAGCCACAGTCCAAAGAAAAACTTTAATACGCTCCATTCCTTTCCACTGCAGATAACCCTCCAAGTTATTGAATCGTAAGAGAGGAATTGGTGATTGGTTAATGTTAACGGTAGCTTTATGTGTGAGAAAGAAAATGATATTAGGCGTGGGGTTGAAACTGAATATATCTGTAGCTTTGCTCATGTCTAAGTAGGTTTAAAAGCAGATTCATTGCAATGTGACTGTGGATGTTATTTTTTGTTGCGATCATTTTTATGTCTGTGCTTGATTTACTCAATCCAGGAGTACTCAAATTCCTAGTCTTAGCTCGGTGGGAACTTGGGACAGCACATGGTCTAAGTTACAATTTTTGAAATCTTCTCTTGAGATTTTGAGTGGAAGCTGTCTAAATTTTTTAAGCCTGCCTTCCAGATGGTGGTTTTGTCAGAAAAGTACTTTCCCCTAGAGCAACTCCAAAGAAAGAGAATAAATTTCCTTCATGAAAGAGATTAGTATCTGCATAAAAAGAAAAATACTTCAGCAAGTTCTTCATACAAGATCAAGAATCACAAAATGTCATCATTTATTTTAGGTGTAATAAATCAATAACATAGTCTAGGCTTTTCTTAATAACAGATTGAAAGATTCCATTGTTGAGATATTGAAATTAGCTGACTTGAAAAGAAGGCGAGCATCATTTGATAATTAGGCATCTAACTTCTGGCATACCCATCAAAAGATCAACATCAAGGAGTTATAGCATGAAAATCCCAATGTTATGCCCACATAAAAACAACCAAATAGGCAAATCTTGTTATACTAAAATAATTCTAGGCTCGGATCTAATTGTTACATTTACCTATGATTATTAAATCAATTTATTTTAATTATTATCTTCTTTTTTTTATCAAAACAAGTTGTTTGTTTTTTTTTAATTAAAAAACCACGGTGTTCTGCTTTACATTTGTATCAGATTCTCTAGCTACTATAGGATACTGAGTGACATTATCCCATCAATAATACATCTTTTTCACCAACTAACTCTGTTATTTAATTATTTACAATGCCATGTTTTTTAACTGTCAAATGAATCTACTGTTGCCGCTTCCATTCTGATTCAAGCTCCTGCTGCTATTCCAACCCGGAATTCACCACAGCCTTTTAGTAATATTGTAACAGAACAGAATGCTCTTGTTTTTAAGGTTTTGTAGAGACCTGAGCGAAGTGATTTGAGTAATCTGCTTATGGTATTCCTCCTATTAGGAGGCTTATTTGCTGGAGTTTTCCTTGACTGGCTGTGGCTCATAGGTGAAGGAGCTTCTGAAGATACAATTTTATGCCACCGACGATGAAAGACGGTCCCTTTCTCTCAATTCAATGTTGATCAATGAGAACATCAATTATCATTAGCATGAAAGAAATGATCGGATAAAGGAACAATCTTCATCTGATGGGGAAGCAACAGAAACCAAGTCACCCGCAACACACCAAAGATATCACGACGAGATGTGATTTTGTGGAATGTTTTTGACACACAGTTATGCTCCATTGATCTGATTCCGATTCATCTTTATTAGTATTTTCTAACGGGAAGAACTACTTTAAAGACACTACCTCTTGTACTTACAGAGCGGCACTAGACATTTTCTGAGTCTTCTTAAATTTTGATCGCATGCTAGATGAGCATCCCACAGAAGAGTTCCGCTAGGCAACGTCGTCATGCCGATGGAAAAAGAGAATTCCTTTTGGCAAGTGATACCAAAAGACAGGTCAAACATGCCAAACAAGATGATCTCACACACCAATGCCACCGAAATTAATCAAATTTCATCCAAGATATAGGGCACAGCCTGACATGATGTGATGCTCAGTACAAATCTTCCAACACTTAGCCCCAAAATATCGACTTCGAATAAGGTTCAGAATTAGACTGTACAGTTTAATAGTAAAAGGCTGCTTGGATATTCTTACTGGAGTAATCTTACATCAAAGCAGGAAAATGAATCACACATAGGCTTTCAACATATACAGTCACAAAATAATAGCCATATCTTGCAGGAATCCTTAAAGAAGAACAAAAACATTGCTTTCAAGCATGCCAAGGTCCCCCACAATTCTGTATCACTGATTGTACCTCACTCCCACGATACTCTCCTGGCTTATTCAAAATTGTGGTTGAAATTCCCCTGCATCCTGACATTCAACTTTCAAGAATCTTTTCAAGTAAAAGAAAACCCTGTTCTTTTCCTCAGCTCCAAACTCACTTTGGAATTTCGTCTTCTTTGTCCATCCACGTTTGGAAAATTGGTAAGATGAACTTGCCTACTGATCTTGCCATGCAATCATCTACCTAATATATGTGAATATCTTCTT
This sequence comes from Salix exigua, assembly GCA_032356905.1. Classification (NCBI taxonomy): domain Eukaryota; kingdom Viridiplantae; phylum Streptophyta; class Magnoliopsida; order Malpighiales; family Salicaceae; genus Salix; species Salix exigua. The sequence goes on from CM063591.1 coordinate 1,554,638, forward strand.
TCATAGATGTAACAAATTGGTGAGGTCACATTGTCTACCGATCTTGAAAATTCTTTCTTGCAGATGATGGTTTGTTAATATCCTTGCCATCTAACAACTATTTCTACGAGTTTATAGTTATGCAGTGGTGTAGTTGTTCTTAGAAAAGAACAGATCAGTTTGTGACTGCTGGAAACAAACAAACATCACATTTACTAACTATTTTCGGTGGAGAAGCCATGAAACAGTACAGTCAAAGTGAGGCTCCAAGAAGACTCGAGGTTTGTGTTGAAACCTTGATTGGTAGTTGATTAACAGAAAGTTGGGATCTTCCAATTAATTTGTTGCATTAATGTCCTATTAACAACCAGGGAAAGCATTTAGGGATGGCATGTTGTTGGGCCTTGGACTTGCAACACTTGTCACGTGGAACTGTGTGCTGACAATCGAAGATTACTACTATAAATTGTTCCCGGTAGGTAGTTCCAAGGCTACTTTTCGGTTCAATTTGGATGGAAGATGGTTTGGTTTGGCTTCCTGTGATTTTGTTTTTTATATAAAAAAATGCATCGGTTGTCTGAACTGACAGAAGAAGTGGAACTTGTCCCTGTTCAAGTGATATATATTGATTACTGTGACTCAATAACTGATGCATTAAACTTTTTTTTTCTGGTTTACGAAATTGTACGATTTCCCTGCCTGAAATGTTACACCTTGCTAAAGAAAACTGATGCATTAAGCTTTTATGAGTCAAAGATTAGTTGTTTGACAATGTTTTCCCTTCTTTTGAAGAATTACCATCCTGCGAGGCTGCTCACTCTCTTTTACATGCCATTTGCTGTTATATCTATGGCTATACTGACATATTATGAGTCCAAGATCGATACTCGAAAGCGCAACCTATCTGGCCTCATACTTTTCTTTTTGAGTTCGTTGTTGCTTCTACTTGTAAGTACCACAGATATTCTCATTTGGTTTTTTTCAATCCACTTATCATTGCTTCTAACAAATCTGTTTCTAAATTACTATCATTTTGAAACAGTTGGATTTAGCTTCTTCAGGTAAAGGTGGAATAGGGAATTTTATCGGTATATGTGCGATTGCAAGCTCTTTCGGAGTTGCAGATGCCCTCCTTCAAGGTGGGATGGTTGGAGACCTATTTTTTATGTGCCCTGAATTCCTTCAGGCAAGTCTTTTTTTCCACAGTTCATTCAATGGGAGTTGATTTCCATATACATCCTTAGGTTACAAGGTAATTTCATATCTGATGCAGTCTTACTACTGTATCGATCTGCAAATAAGTTTTCTGAGTAGTAATAAGAACATCCTGTTTCTATTTTGCAGGGACCTGAACAAAATGCCTTGGGCAATCTGCTGGTGCTGTGTGTATTATGTGGTGTTTTTGCAGGGGTAGCCCTTGATTGGTTGTGGCTTATAGGTAAAAAGGATTTTTGAAGTTTCATGTCTGTGCATTCTCAGGAACTATAACAAGGCAAACCGCCAATTCTGTAATCATCTTTTATAGCTTCACCACATACTTCGATCCATTACTTGACTAATGCACAAGGAAACAATCAATTAACTCTATACTACTATTCACGTATTATGCGAACAGTAACCGCAGGCGAAGAAAATGAAGGTGGCCATTACCTGCCCAGCCGTGGAGTAGTCCGATGTGAGGAGGAATCTCCACTGGTGGCTTTGGTGGCGTCGTTGGTCGGAAAATACAAGAAACCAGAATGAATAATGATCAAACGACCGCGTTGTCGGTCCTCTCATTTTTTCTCTGCGAAAGTCTTATGATTGCTTTGATTTTATCTCTAATTGGTCGAAAACTGTTAGTCTATGCAATTGAACCTCTGTTGAACTTCAAAAGAACCTCTATACGCCTATTCACTGATTCTTGTTCTCAGATTTTTTCATTGGACTTCTAATTTATTTCAAAATTTTGATTTTATTGCATATTTACTCCTAATTTCAACCGATTAACTTGCTAAAAATTAAATTTGGTCTCTATAAATACCAATTTTCTAAATTTAACCCGAATTAGGCTCACAAACTTAATTGTTCACCAATTAAGCCCTTAACAAAATTAACTTGATCAATTTAAGTATAATTAAGTTCTTACACTTAATTAAATCCTTCAATTGGACCCTAAAGTAATTCCTAAACATAATTAAACTTTAATTTGGCTCATGATTAAATCAAATTGACCTATTAAAAATATAATTATGTCTTTCGATGTAATTTTTATGCAAATTTATCTTATAATCATTTATTTTAGGCGTGAATCTGCATTTTCTTTCATTTTCAGACACAATAGAAATACAACCGGGCTCTTGAATTATTTTAAAATTTTCAACTTAATTTTTTCTACACGGTAGACTTGTTTTATTTTATTTTTTATTTCGAGAA